>QANY01007108.1:529720-573213 GCA_003255025.1 Datisca glomerata | reverse complement strand
AGGGGGTTTACACAACTACAGTGGTTTAAAAAAATGATTAAAATAAGGTTGTTTCGAACTTAATTTCAAAACTAAGCTAGTTGCGACTACATCGAAATCGTCTTTTGTAAAGACGATTTCTATCAGGACAAAGTCGTCTTTACAAAATACAATTTCTTTAACCCAACAACCGTGAAGTTTTAAGGTCATGGAAATCGTATTTGTAAAAGAAGATTTCCACTATTTCCTAAAGTCGACTTTTGCAAAGATGACTTCCTTAGATACTGAAGTCGTCTTTGCAAAAGATGATTTCCGTTATTTACATTTCCAATAGAAATCGTCTTTTGCAAAGATGATTTCAGTGTAATGCTTCCCCCTTCCCCCTTTTTTTCAGAGTTCACCCAATTCAAACCTACATAACCATAAAATCAATTTGTAATTGAGTTACTTGTCGGACCTTCCTCCACGATAGAGGCATTTTCCTCTATAATATGCGGGTTTTCCTCCACAATAGGAGCATCCTCCATAATAGGTGAGTTTTGGGCACTCCATCTGCCTCCTCCTCTAGGAGCTACTCCATGTCTTGCTCTACGGTGTTGAGTGGATATAATAGTTCAGAAGTGGAACCAAGTTGAGTCATTAACTCACCTCCAAATGTATAAAAGACTGGTGGCGTGTATGACTCTTGCTGAGACATGTAAAGTTCGTGTCAAAACATATGTCGTGGTTCTTGCTGACTTCTTTGAGATGAAGTGTGCATTACATGCCTTCTAGACAAAGGAGCTTGGTAAGCCGTATTCACTTGTTTTATTGCATGTACTGTTTTCTCACACACATTATGAATCTGAAGCATTATCCAAGACGGCTCAACATCATATAGTGTCAAGTTGTTAATATTGTCAAAGTTTTCCCTCTGCATAGTTAAAAAAGAGCTATATAAGTTACTTTTTAAATAACTATAAACCTATTAATTGCATAATTACCATTAAACCTTATAACGCTCCATGTTGAGTTATATATCACCGTGTGATTTTCTAATACTATAACATGTATGATTTATCACATCCATCTTCGTCCACGTCTCCCTCAGCAATTTGTGTTCTACGCTCAGCCCATTTTTGAATGTATGCTTGATTTGGATGCCCCAATGTAGTTCATTTCTCCCCCTCAAGTCGATGTCATACGACCGTCTTTCGTTATCACATGACTCGGGCACTCATTGAATCATACCTAATTATCTTAGAACACGATCTGGTTGATGTCATTCCACTATATGAAAGGAAATGAGAGGAGAAATAGTTCGTCATATGTTACCGTGCATGATGCAGTATTCTTGAAGTGCGTGGATGATATCATTATAAGGTTGACATATAACCTATAAAAAGCATATTATAAATAATATGACAAAATCTAAGTGTTACCTATAAAAAGCATATTATAAATAAAAAATAGTGTTACCTGATCTAGAGTTTGTCTGTCTAACGTAAATCTATACACTTCAAGACTATGTGTAGAGGTCTCTGTAAAACTATTGAGTTTGGAGGAGGAAATTGAAGCATAGTAGTAAACATTACATGCGCGTCGTTATTATTTTGTATCGAAAATTTCATATAGTTGAATGACCCAGCACCAAGAGTAAGGGGATATCGATAAACTATGTCCAAGTTTGAATGGAGGAGGTCAATTGACAAGGCTTCACAGAAGATATGATAGAGCTCGTCAAAAGTAATCTCCTTATGAATTACAATTCCCTTATTTGAAGGTTAATCATAAGAAACTCAATTTGCACCGACTACGACCTTAAGATTCATGTAACATAAAACTATCATAGGTCTTTTCTCTATTTGTCAACCTACTAACCAATACACAAAAATTTCAGAACCAAATCTAGAATTCAACAATAAATGTACAAATTAAGTTGATAACCACAATTACAATTTGAAAGATTTATTAACATATAATTGAGAAAATTCATCTATAAAGTAATAGGTTTATTAAAAATTACATAACCCACCACAACATATTAAATAAATGAAATTTCAAAAATTGAAATCTAGGGTTTGAGAGATGCAATGAGAGAGAAACATTACAAATGTAGTGGACATACAAGATTCATAAAAAATGAACACTTTTAAGAATTGAATAACAAATTCAATATATCAAATAAGTTAGAAGTATATCTAGGATTTGAGGAGCTCTTATTTGTGATTTGAGAGATTGAGAAGTTTATTTGTGGACGAGACTGAGAGGGGGTTAATACCGAAAAATAGTGGTCAAACGGCGGTTAAATCGTTGGCAAAACAGCAGCGAGGGGAGGGGAAGGGTTTAGTTGTCAAAGAGGGAGGGAGAAGTGAAAAATAGGGGTACTCTCGCCACGTCCTAGTGTGAAATCGTGAGTTGTGATTTTAAGTGGGGACACGGTGACATCGTCTTTGCAAAGATGATTTTTGAGGTGGCGTTACTAAGGTCACGTCTACGTAAAATCATCTTTTACAAAGATGATTTTGCGTGAGCTATCCAAAAGTACCTTACTTTTGTAGTTTTTTTTTTGTTAATTTTACATTACAAATTCTAAAGAGAATAGAGAAATATGACTCGAACACACGACCATCTAGGATATGGGTATCTTAACCAACTGCGTTAACACATCTTATCATTTTGGAATTAACTTCAAAACCATCATATTTTAATCATTTTTAAGGGAAATTTCCAGGAAAGACCCCCATGAAAGAATTTAATGATAATGAGACTCTAGGTTTTGTTTAAACGATATCAAGACGTTTGAAAAGAGAAATTGCCATTTTATAGAATAAAAAGACTTATTTACCTTTTATAGTGAAAAAATTACATTTGAGTCCCCTCCCAAACCTTCGATGTCGCATCTCTCTCAAAGCTATCTCTCTCTCTCTTTCTCTCTCTCTCTCTCTCACACACACACACACACACATACACACACAAAAATCTATCTCTCTCTCTCAAAGCTCTTTGTCTCTTACATGTCTCTCTAATGCTCTGTCTCTCGCAGATCTCTCATGAAGGTTCTCTACCACTTTTGTCTCTCCATCATTTCAGATTTGGTTCTCGAAGCTGAAGCATCTCTGCCTTTCTCGTCTCTCCCTCATCTCAGATCTGAGATGTTGCCTCTCTCTCTCTCATGCGACTGGATCTGGATTTGGAACTCTCTTGGAAACATGATAGAACAAGCGGTAATCGTCTAAGGATCGTAACCTGTAACTTTGAATAATTTTCTCTCTTTTTTTTCCTTTGAGATCTTAAATAGGTAGGTGGGTTTGGTGGGGCGTGGTAGATAATTGTTCAATTTGTTCTTTTAGTGGTTTTACTTTTGATTATTGCCTGGGACAATTGATTTTGTATTTATGTTAGGGTTAATATCATGGGACCCACTACACTTTAGCTCAAAATCAGCTTACCCCCATAAACTAATTTTTCTTCCTAATTGATCATCCAACTTTCTTCATCCATCAATTTACCCTCCTAACCATTAAATGGCTGTTAAATTGTCACAGGCACGACACATGCCTATTTTTTCTTCAATTTTGCCCATTTCTTCAACCTTGTAAGCTACCAATCTCTCATGTTTTTCCATCCAAAAATTAGTCACAATCGCATCTCCCTCTTCAATGATTTAACAAAATTTTGAAAAATTCTCACAAATTCTCCTCTAGTTTCAGCAACGGTTCGGGGTTTGTCTCATGTAGGTTTGGTTTTAGTTTTATCAATCATATTTTTTTCTTCCTCATGAATAAATGTTGCTATTTATTCTAACCTGAACCGTTGCTATTTTTTCTAAACCTGAACAATTTCTATTTTTTATTAATTATATTTATTTTTCTCCAATATGAATAAATGTTGCTATTTTTTCTAAACCTGAACCGTTGCTATTTTTTCTAAACTCAAACGGTTATTCTTTTTTATCAATCATATTTATTAATCTTCATCATGAATAACTCTTTCTATTTATTCTAAAATTCAACTGTTGCTATTTTTCTAAATCCCGAACGATTTCTATTTTTTATCAATCATATTTATTTTTCTCCGACATAAACAAATGTTGCTATTTTTTTCTAAACCCAAACCACTGATAAATAGCAACGGTTCAGTTTAGAAAAAAATAGCAACGGTTCAGGTCTAAAAAATAGTAACTTTTATTCATGTTGAAAAAAATTAAATATGATTGATAAAACATAGCAACAGTTCCCTTTTAGAAAAAATAGCAGTCTTTCAGGTTTAGAAAAATTATCAACGGTTCGAGTTTAGAAAAATAGCAACATTTATTCATGTTAGAGAAAACAAATATGATATGGTAAAAACAGCATTGATTCGGGTTTAGAAAAAATAGCAACGAGACGGGTTTATAAAAAATAGCAACAATTTGGGTTTATAAAAAAGTAACGGTTTGGGTTTAGAAAAAAACAGTAACATTTATTCATGAAGGAGAAAAAAATATGAATAATAAAAATGAAACAGAACCTGCAAGAGACTAAACCCGAACCATTAGTGAAACTAGAGGAGAATTTGTCAAAATTTTGACAAATCATTGAAGAGGGAGATGCAATTTGTGACTGGCTTTTGGATGAAAAAACATGGGAGATAAGTAACTGATAAAAAACAGGTAAAATTGGAAGAAAAAAATAGGCATGTGCCATGCAGTGATAATTTAACAGTCATTTAACGATCAGATGGGTAAATTGATGGATGGAGAAAATTGGAGGACCAATTAGGAAGAAAAGTTAGTTTAGGTGGGTAAGTTCATCTTTGAGGCAAAGTGCAGGAATGTCCTATGATATTAACCATTTATGTTATGTGTTCCCTTTTCGATTCTATTCTAGTGTACGCATGATATGGTTCCTTTATTTCTTTCTTGGATGCAACTTATTTGATAATTTATGTTTGTGTTTTTTTGCTCGATTCAATTCTGTATTTTTTTCACCTTCTGTTTTTTGGTGATTTAACTCTGTATTCTGCTAGTTTAATGTTAATTAAGGAGAGTATAATAAGTTGAATCAGTCCAAAGTATTTTTTTCCTCCTTTTCAATCATGCTTAAGTTTTGGATGAATACGAGTCTTACTCTTACACTTCTAGTTATGTGTGTTTGTATAGCATATTCTGTTGGAAAACGCGGCGCAGGCCCAGCGGAGGCGTTTAAAAAAATAATAAAAATAAATCTTTTTTATAAAAAGAAAAACAAGCGCAACGCCACGATAACAAAAAATTTATTGAAAATTATTTTCAATCAGTCAGGATCCGTTATATATTTATATATTAAATCTAAAATATACGAGGTTAGGAATCATATACACCTTGTCGTCTTAATCAAGCGCCCTTGTAAAATTGATCGATCCTCCGTCCCACGAAACCGTTCCAACGATTAGTAGACTCTGAGATCCATACCAAGATCTTTCAAATCAATCATCAATGCACTAGGACGTGTGTGAGCACGTAGAATATTACAAAATACTATTTTTGTTTCTACATGTTCTCAATACATGAGATCTAGAGATTTATGAGAAAGATTTTTGTGAGACAATATACTAAAAGAACGTGATGATTATTCTTTTAGAGATTTGATTAACTATTAATCATAGAGAATAATTACTCTAAGCAATTGTGTCCACAACTCAATTCTCTTATTGATCAACTGATGATCAGATCAACACATTCATCAACTAAGTCCATTCAAATAAAATATGTATCTTATTCTAAATAATGGCGTATCAGATATTTAGGGATAATTAAAATTAAAAAAAGATATTTAATTTTAAATTATCCAATATAGCGGGACCCACTGTATAATGGTGTACAACTGCAGTGCCGTGTGACACTACAGTGTTGCAACCCCACTACTATAATGTCACGTGGCACCACAATTGTCCATGTCAATCTTGGATATCCAATCAGTGATTGACACGTGGCAATTACTATAAATTAAATATTTATTTTAATAAGATAAATATCTAGATATCAGTTAATTCAAAATTAATATATTTGATTATCCCTATCAACTAAATTATCTGTTATTTCACACATAACAGATCTAATTGATCCAAAATATTATCTAATAATAATTTAATTATCTAATTTCATAAATTAGATATTTTGTCTTACTTATCGATAATTAAAAAATAATTTATAATTATTTTTATATATTTTAATTCTGAAAATTACATTTATATATACAAATAATTCATTTAATTAATTTTTAATTAATTAATCACCTATAATTATCTCATAATTATGTACTTGCCCCATAATAAAAATTCATTCGCAAGTTAGTCATTTTCTCATGTCTTGAAATTTTCACGCCTTAGACTGCATAGTATAGAGGTGTCTTAGAGACCATGTACCTATAATCCTAAACTCCAATAAACTAGATTATTAATTAAAATATTTATTTAAATAATCTTATTTATTAATTTCATTATTACTTCACTATAAATATGAAATTGAACTCTTAGAGATTATAGAATGTATTAATAGAGTATTCTCAAGTAGTCCACTGATATAATCAATTCATGTAGTTTTGTCCTCTAATTATTGGTTCGTAAATAGAACTGATCAAAATTACTATTTTACCCGTCTAATTACCTCTTGATCCTTAAGTACCATTAGTCTCACTAGTGAATGGCTAATTTATAATCTTATTATAAATTGGAGCTCAATAACCATTCAGTTCCAGAATTAATACTTAAGGGAATCAATATACAATCTGTTAGGAAAGTTTGGATTCCAAATCTTGTAAGACTATGTTCCCAGCCATCCACGTTACTGAATCTCCAAAACGAAAGTCACTAGTCTATTTTACAAACAAACATTAACGAGTGAATCAAAGATCCAGTAGACATGTATAGAAGTTCATGACTACTCAGGATTCAGGTTGATCTACATATGCTCATCGAATTGATGTTTATTGAATCTTTATTATAAACAGCACGTTGATAAAGATATTAATTCATATCGGGCCAGTCATATATAATCGCATTATATAAAGTACATTCACTAAGATATCTATCCACATCAATGATCCGGATCTAAATCGCATGAATTAATAATACTTAGTGAACCGTACTAGCAACCATTCATTAAAGATTTCATACTTTAATATGTTGCTGAAAATTTTATTCATTATCTATGATCTTAATCATCTCGTACTAATACAAGATCATGGTCTCATTAATGAATATGAATTTTTTAGATATTTATATAAATTATTCAACTATAATTTAAAAGAACAATTATAAGAAAAATATAATCCTCATTAAATTTCATATCAAAATGTAAATACATACTTTGAGGGCATAACCCCCAAAATATTCATCTTCCTATTTCTTAACGTATTTTTTATCAATCAACGTAGGCTTATTGTCCAGGACTTCCAGTTATAGAAAGACATCAAATTCTTCTTAGTTTGTTCGCAAAAACAGTATCATACTATCAAGCTTTACATTATACCTGTCAGAACCATTGCTTGTCAGTTTACCTTGAGAGCTTCTACTTCAATTGTTTCAGCTTCAGATAGCTACCAGAGATTGGGCTTAGTTTGAATTTACATTTTAACCAAATTTTGTTCAATTTGTAACCAAATTTTAACAAAAAGTTTTGCTAAAACAATTGGATGAATGCTTTAGTGAAGGCCACATATAATTAGCAGGTCTGAAACTTTTATAACCTCTCGCGACATGGAAGAATTTGATAGACAGTTAAAAGAGCTAGTCAATGAAGTCAGAACGATGATTCTGAATGGAAACAAAGATGATACGATAGACTTACTTCAAGCAAATTATGAATGTGTGGAAGAACAACTGAAAGCAGGTGCTAAAGGCATTGGATATGGTAGTTGATATATGTGATCATGGTCATGACATTGAAGACTCTAGATTTTAGGATATTTTTTATGTGAATCAATGTTGATGTATTAGAAATTTTCATACTATAATCATGGAATACAGATATTGTGACTGAATCTACCTGGATATTTGAGCTTTCATACCATAAATCACTATATTTATCAATGTTAGGATATTTGTTAGAATTGGCCTCTATGTTGGAATCCGTCTGGATATTGTTAATACTTGCCTGAATATTTAAATTTGTTAGGATATTTGAATCTACCTGGATATTGTGAATCAATGTTACTCTGTCTCTGTCAAAACATACTATTTTTTGGATGTCATAATTAGTTAATGCAGGTTGTTTAGGATGTCATAAGTTCAGATCACATATTGCCATGTTTTTGTTTACTCTGCTAGATCATGATCTAACAGACAATATTGTTCTAAACTGTGGTCTAGCAAGTGTTAATTTTAATATAAAACTGCTAGACCATGGTCTAGCGATCTGGCATGAACAAAAATACTTGTGTTTTGGGATGACTTATATTGTTAATGTAGGTTGTTTGAAATGTCATAAGTTCAGACCCCATCTGTTTTCTCTACTAGACTATGGTCTAATAGACAATATCATGCTAGATAGAGTCTAGCAAGTGTTAATTTTAGCATAAACTGTTAGACCCTGGTCTAGCAGAATATTTTCTACTAGACCATGGTCTAGAGATCTGGCATTAAAAAAGAACTTGAGTCACAGAATGTAAATAATTGAGTCATATAATTATCATTATCATTATCAACATATTTATAAAGCATATTTACACACAAAAATACTTTGATCTATTAGCAACTTCATATTTCTTTAACATCTTTACAACTATTAATAAAGCATATCAACACCTATGGAATCCTACCGTGAAACATTCACACACAAAATGCTTTACAAGTCCGCTTATCATGGCCTAGCCCACCACTTCTACCACACCTATTTCGTTTGCATGCTTCTCCAATCAAAAGTATTCTTTTATTCCTACGTCTTTCAAATGGTCGTCTACTATTTAGGGGCAACAATGTAACACGTCGAACATCATCTGATACCTGCTAATCTTGTCGACTACCAACTAGATAAATAGACTCAGCATAAGCCAATAGAAGTAACTCGGTAGTGTAATATTTTAAACATAATGAGTATAGTGGGATGTTGTGATATCGGGCTGCTACTATTGCATGTGTACATGGTATCTGATCGAGTTCAAATTCTCGACATAAACCACCAAAAATTCTCATTGTCAATGATCTCTGCAAGTTGAGCTAAACATGCTTTAACCAAGAACTTCATACGTAATCGATGTAATGAGCGGTCCAATTTAAGAATTGAGTACAACTTCTATAATAGTTGTTCCAATGTGTAATCTTTGGACATATATATCGACTTCGCTGGAGTTGTACCCATTCTCCTCCAAACATCAACACTATTCATATATCTCCCATATCTGAAAGACTTGACAATTCAAACATATATTTAATATAATTGTGACGATAACAAGCTTGCCAATAACTAAAAGTCTAGCAGTCTAGTAATATAACAGTCTATCAGTCTAGTCTAGTAATCTAGCAGTCTAACGAGAAAGAAATCAATTAGAATATTGATGTTTGCTACACTCGAGCTTAAATGTGTATGGGTAAAGATTAATTTACAATTACATTTCACTTAATTGTATGAATACTATAGTCTAGCAGTCTAGCCATATCTTATACTACAGTCTAGCAATCTAGTCTAGCCATATACTAGACTATAGTCTAGTAATCTAGTCTAACAGTCTAGTAGTCTAGCAGTATATTAGACTATAGTATAACATTGTGTAACCAAGCCCATTATATCAATCCATATAAATCAGTAATACAGAAATTTGATTTTTATATATACATATTAGAGTTTTCTAACTCTAATAACTAAGTGAACATCTAACAAAAAAATTCTCAACAAAGTCATAAGTTTAGTAGTGTACCTCTTTGATCATCCAACCATCATTATGCAAAAATATATTCTTCGGAGTCCGCCACCTTCTTTCTAAAATCATATTACCATTGTTGATGGTAAACTCAATAAGTTTAGGGTTTGTGTCAGTGAAAGATATGAGTGAGAGTTTATATCAATGGAGAAAATAAGTAAGAGATTAAGTGAATGAATGATAAAATGAAAAGAAAAGAAAGAAAGAAAGAGAGGTCCACGTGAATAAGCTGGAAAAATAAAAATACGAAGAGAAGAGAAGGGAAACAAAATAAAAGAGAAAGACAAATAAGAAAGAAATTATGGGTGCATGAGTTTTAAAATAAGAATGATACAAATGACTATTTACTGTACAAAATGTCAAATTTAATTAAAAATAGAAGAGGGTATTTATATCGTTAGAGACACTACGGGTTTGAACCTAAAAATTTCTCATTTTTTAAACAACGGTAAAAGCTCAAAAATCCCAGATTCGGCCATTATTCCGACGTCTAAATAATTGGCCATCTGTGTAGTTTTTGTCTAAGTTCTTGCTCAATTGATTAAGAGAGAGGGAGAGAAGGAGAGAGCGAGAGAGTGAATACATTAACTATGGATTTTACTCGGCTTACAGAGGCATTAGCTTCTAAATCGTATGGAAGTATTGCTGATATCTGCGACGAACTCATGCTTCAGGCAAACATTCTTGTTGTTCTTGCTTCGGGCTTTAATTTGAATTTATTTCTGCTTTGATAATATTCTGTAATAATCTTATTTACCCTTTTCAAAAACCTAGTCTAGTGTATAATCGCGGGTCTTCCTTAATCTCTCTATTTGAATAGGCTGCCGCTGAGGGCGTTGTCTTTCAGGACGAATGGCCCTATGCAATCCATCTCCTGGGTCACATATATGTGGATGATATGTAAGATTTTCGTTATTCATTGTCTTGTATTATTCTCCTCATCTACCCAAATTATCCGAAATTCGTACGCTCTTGGGAGCTATATTTCAGCGGCACTGTGCAACAGTAAATCCTTCCCTATATCTGAGTCACTGATAAAATTGAAGCAGTAGAACTCAGTATACTGAATAATTTGCTCAAATAATTTTAGGAGATTTTTCTGTTGAATCAAACTGCAGAAGGAACTTGGAAACAGCATTACGAAGAAGTATAAGTTTCCTGTAAATATTAGTTCAGTGAACTACACAATATCGTCACGCCTTTTATAGTTACTTGCCCTCGATTTATCAGTACAATGAAACGTTGAGTTTATTATTAGATTTGATTGGTTATGATTTCAAAGAAAATTCACCACATTTAAGAGTTGAATGTGGTTTCTAGTCTCTGTCTCTTTTATTCGTTCAAGGAACAAATGTCGAACATAGCAACTACTTTTTGTGAAGCAAAATGAATTTGAAGAAGAAATTTCAACATCAACAAAACAGTTGAAAGATTTCTTGGACGGGAGAACTTTCATGGAAATGGTAAATTCAGCCAGTTGCACTGTTTATTAGGAACCTCATGTTCTGCAATTTTTTTCCTATGTTTGGAAAACTTTCCAAGTGCTCATGTTGGTTGTTTATGCTAACAATTATAACTGTTCTAGAGTCAAGGATTTAGCATGTAATTTCCTTGAGAAAATTATATTCTTATGATATGTGAATTTGATTCTCAGTAATAGTGCACGTTTTCTGTGGAAGTCCATACCTTCTGCAGTAAAAGAGAACCAGCCAGAAGTGGTTGCAGCTTGGGGAATTGGTCAGAAGCTATGGACACGCGACTATGGAGGTGTACATGAAGCCATTCGTGGCTTTGATTGGAGTCAAGAAGTTCAAGGTCTTGTGGCTGCATTTTCAGGCAAGTTTTTCTCCTCTCATATTATGATTTGAAAGGTGCCTTGAATTTGGTCAATTTTTTTTTTTAATTTCTGGGAAATTCACACTGAGACTGATACACATAAAAGTGCTTAGCTCTATTAGGTCATGTGGTCTACTTCCTGAATTTCTAGCAACCGTAATTCTCCGGCTTTGTCAATACTTGGTTAGGTTGAGATTTGCTTGAGTCTTTTTGTGTATGAGCAGCAATAGAATGTTCGGATGATCTATAAATTCACTGTGAATGGTGGCCACGTGGATAAAGAGAATATGATACACTTTTCATATAAGGTTATGGAAGACCAATTGAAGCTTTTGTTATGAATGATGTATATAATATAGCTATATGAAGGAGAAGGTTAATTGCTTCGAAATAGTTCATACCTTTTTGTTGACCTTTGCATTTTAATCAAGGAGAACAACCTATGAAAGTGGAAAATGAGATCGTATTATGAAGGTTATTTTTAATAATTGAATGTCCGTTGATAGTGTAGAGTTTTATATACTCTTCTATCAAGGAGGTTGCAATTGTCATTCGGTGAGAAATGTACCATATCGATAACATGCATGAGATACATTTTCGAGATGCAAATCTGGAGGAATCTTTTTTAATTCTGGCTGTTTGATACGTAAAATATTTCTGGATGGTGAGGACTTTAGGGAGTGAGTCATGAGTTGAGGAATGTACCCGGGAGTAAGAAGTGGTTAAATTATTTTCCCAGATACAGATTTTTTACTTGAAGGGTGTAACTAGTCTTGTACAAGATACTGGGTGATGTTTTGTACATTAATTCTACTAAATATGCAAGGAATTCCATGCACTGGAAATGACATTTGTAGATTTCTCTAGAGTCATATGTTCCTTGCTTAGATTGCCTTCACTTGATGCTGCTAGTTTCTATTAAGGATGAGTATCTATTCTCTTGAGGATTTTAAAACTTTAATATGTTAGTCACCTTTGTCATCTGAATTCTTAAGGTCTTTACACAAAGAGGACGTTTCAGCTGCTGCTGTCTGGTTACTCGACAATCAGCATACATGACACAGCTCGGTTCCTGGGAATGACTGAGGATGAAGCAACAAATTGTAAGCTTCTTTTATTTTTCTCTCACTTGAATAATCACAAAGCATATCATAGTCAATCTAGGTATATTTGGTCATGTCCCTATTAACCGTGTTTTAAGCATTTCAATCTTGATGCTTGTCAAAAGTTAGAAAAGCGAAAAGAAAGAAGAAAAGAGAACGGTAGTCCACCATTACATTAATTGAACAAATAACCTGCAATGGAACTTTTGCTTACATGACTGACGATGACTTTCCACTTGAAGAGCCATGTGGTAAATTGCAGTTCTTTCACAACCACCAGACTTACCATTAAAATTAGATGGAGGAAAAGATACTTGTATTGAGATCATAAAAATGTATTGAGATCATAAAAATGTGTATTCATATTTGTAAACCATACGATTAGAGTTCAACTGCTTAAAGAATAGTGGATTATTGTCTAGCAATTCACAAGTAGAACAACTATAATCTTTTCATTGATTGTCAACGAAGGTTAGTTTATATCTACAAATATTCAACCTTGGTAGATGGAGCCATGTCCTGATAACGCATATATCTCAACACCATTTTTCTTGTGACAAACTGTCATGTACCTTTTAATTTGAAGAATCCCACAATCAGACATGGAACTGCAGGAATCAGATCACTTCCCATAAGCTTACACGAAAGATTTTAACTATACCCTCAAGTATGAGAACAGAAAATTTTCTCTACTGAGCTCATTTGTGAGATATAAGTGTTCTAGTTGAAACCACGTGAAACATAACTGATTTAATGTCTGATGTTAGAATTTGCCATCCCGAGAAAGTTCTATTACCATCTAGTTAGTTCATATGACCAAGGATGAATAAGGATGCTGTTACCAACAAAAATAGTCATAGTTGGCTTTTTATCTTAAAATAAAATTGGTTATGGTCAGGTTTATACTGTACATTACAATTTTATACGGATGGTGGATGTCATATGCAGATGTAACACAGCAAGGATGGATTTTGGACCCTGCTTCCCAAATGCTTACTGTAAAGAAGCAACATATAGTGACAGAGCAGAAGCTGGACTCTAGTAAATTGCAGCGCTTGACAGAATATGTATTTCATCTCGAGCATTGATATAATTTTCAGAAAAAGACTTGTAAAATGTCTGGTTCTTTTGGATTGACTTTTTTTAGATCATTGGTTACATAGTATCAATACAATGCTATTAAGATGTTGGATCTGATTGAAAAGAATTTACTGGGTCATATGTTCTGATAATTTCTTTCAACTGTTGTAGTACTTTTACTCATCATGGATTTGCATTTTCTTTTGGGGACAAAGTTAACAATTTTACGGAGATTGAATGATACATGACTCAAACCCACGATCTCATGAGCCTTTGAAAATCTTTCTTTTAACCATTGTTCTTGTTTACTTTATCTTCAAGGTGAAAATTATGGATGGTTGGGTTAAAATCTCGGAGAGAACTTTGAAGTTACTGGTTATTTGTGAACTTTAAGGTATATTTGAATCTCGGATTCACGAATGAAATGAAAAGAAATTATTTATGATTTTCTTGGTTAGAGTCATTTAAAAATATGAAACAGATCGATAGAAATGCTCTCTTTTTATTCAATTTCTCTTTTCTTTCCTCATATTTCTTGTCTTATACTTCCTCTAATATTTCTTTTCTCATTTTTCAAGAGCTATTTAAAGAGCCTAATCTTAAAGAAAATGATTTCTCAAGTGAGTAAAAATTTTCATGTATGTTACATGGATTGTTTTTATGTGCATGTATACGTAAATTACAATAGAGGAGAGTTGTATTTTAGAATGACCCGTTTAGGGTATGTCTTACTAGGATATGTTGAGTTTGAATCCTTTTGTTAGTGACCTAAGTAATTGCATGAGTAATAGCCAAAGTGATAATAACCACACATCCTCAAAACAAAAGATCCCAAGTTCAAATATTCAATGCCTTAATTTGTCAAAAACGTCGTTATGTTAATTGACATGGAGTATGTGAAGGTCAATAGGATATCTAAATATTAAATGTAAACGGATTAAATTAGAAATTAAGTTTTATTTGACTAAGTGAGTTGTAGATTGTTCAATTTATAGAAGTATCTAACAAATGATTGGATACGTTATTTGATCCGATAGAATTTAGTCTAAAACTTAATAGAGTGGAATTATCCGTATTATATATTCTAAGAAAACATATTTGCCCTAATTAAGTCTCAGCACTAGAGAGAAAAATATGACCTAGTTCCAGGGGTGAATCCGTAGACTATCAATGTTTTAGTAATTTCTGCCAAAGATGATTTCGCAGATTAACAGTAAATGATCTCCATGTTTTAGTAATTATGCTAAATGATCTCCATGATGTGCTTTTTTGCCAAGAAAAAACACTCCATGACGTGCTTTTTTGCCAAGAAAAAAAACTCCATTATGTGCATATATTAATTTGGTAGTTTTTTCATTTAATTTTGAGAAATTTTTATAAACAGTCTTCTATGAAAGAAAATAATGATTTTAGGATCCTTTCATTTTCTTTTTAATGAAATTCAACATTTTTTTATAGGAGAAAATGTTAAGTTAACCTTTTAATTTAGAATTTTTCAATTAAATTTAGTGACTGTTACACCGAGATTAACAATTTTTTTTGTTAGACTCTGATATAGATAGTATAAATTTAAACAGTGAAATGTTAGACCAGAGTCTAATAATTTTTCACTAGATCAAGATCTAACCCGAGACATTTTTATCTTCTCATTTAACAAAAATGTCACATTTTATTAAAAAAATACTCAAAGGGTCTTAATATCGATTTTTTTTTTCCGAAGTCCTCATGCAATTTCTCTTTAATTTTGCACTTATTTACGTCTATATTTGAAACGTATTTATTTGTATCATAATGATAGATCACCCTTACATGCTGAGATTTTTTTTCCCGACATAGTTGTCGAGAGTTTTGGTAAATTCTTTTTACGAACCTTAAAAAATTTAATGAAACTCCAAACGAACAATGAATTAGCATACATTTTCCATGCACTTTCATCCTCGCTGAAAATCATATCAACTTCCATTTATTTTAGAGTTAAATTAAAATCACCTCACAGTTTCGCCGTTGACGATGTTGAACTTTAAATTGATAACTTCACTCCAACTTTCAAATATAAGCAAATTTACTCCATTTCCGATCATTTTTTAATGTTTGGGGCATCTCCGTTAAGACCCAATTTGGTGTTGAAGATTTTAAAGCAGACGACGATGACATGATTAAGAAGATGTCGAAGAAACTCACGGATAAGCGGTAATTGCACAAAATCAAAATTGTGATCAGAAACCTCAGAACAAGATTTCTGTGTAAATGACTTGTGATTTTTCAAAATCGGACAGAAATCACACAACAAGAATCGAGTCCTAACAGTAATGAATCATCATTAAAAGAATTGACGACATAAAAGTAAATTTACTTATTTTTTAAATTTATATAGTAAAATTACTCGTTTTTAGTGGAATTTGAATTTAGAGAGAGAGGACTGTGATTAGTAATTCACAATGCCTTTACATTCTTGATTTTTCCAGAAAAAAACCCAAATTGGAAACGGTCAAAATAGAAGAAATTACAAGTAAAGCTTAAACTTAAAGAGCAAGGTACCAACGATTTAGGAGAATTTACAAGAAATCAGAGAGGAGAAGAGATGTAATTAATTAATTAATTACTAATTAAACTAAACAAACCTCGTCTTCCTTTTATTTACAACAATGACAGGCTTCGTCAACTTGTAAATCTCATTAACTGACCGCCACCTTCTTTTCCTCTTACTCAAATTTCTATCTTCTTGTTCTTCTACAAATTTATCTCCTATCGTATTAACCGAGCATTGACCTGCTGTACGGTCTCTACTTTCCCCTGCTTTCTCTTCCATGTCGTCGTTGGTCTTCGTTCTGATATTGCTGTTGATGCTGATGCTGCTGCTCTCGCTGTGGCTATCAGACTCTTCGCTCAGTTGTATTAGCTGTAAAGCCGCGTCCATTTCCGACTCCGAAAAGGATCCCTTCTCGATTCTTCTATTTTTGTTTGATGATATTGATTCTGCCATACAGAGCATATATGCTACTTTAAGAGAGATAGAGATAGAGAGAGAGGACAGTTGCGTTAGCTTAAATATTTATATAAATATTTATATAAAGGGTATAAGTCGGTTGCTGTTAGTTTTTTATTATATATGAGATTTTTTTTTTGTTAATACGTATTGTTCAATGGGGCTTTTAGGAATTTCCTTGGGTCGGGGGTGCAATTCCGAGTCATTTGATGATGCAAATGAACAAATGAAGTTAAAATAAAAAAATGTTAAATATAAAATATACCCTCTATTTTGATCAAAATATAGAATATATCTCTAACTTTTCATATTTTTACACCCCTATAGTTTGAAAAACTACAAAAACAATCTTCTGTTAAATTAAAGAACTAAAACTAACAACAATTTTCTTTTAATACAAAAATACTCCTCCCTCTCTTTTCCTTCCCATGATTTTCGAACAAATTTTGTAGTTTTTCTCTTATAAACAGAGTACCTCAATAATGTCCTCTCTCTCTGCGTTGAAGAATTTAATCTCTCAGTAAAGCTCATGAGGATAAACCGAAGCAAGAATGGTCCTTGCAAGCTCACGAGGCTAGTGTCCATTGACATAGTTTTATTCAAGATGTCTGTAAATAGATTTTCCCCTTACTGTATTCGAGAAATTTAAGTAAGAGCAATGGATGCCGGGATGACAGAAAGTCAAACAAAAAAAGGTGACGTGGAAAGAAATCAAGGAACCGAAGTCAAACAGAGATGATGTGTCGCTCAAAGGAGGATCAGATTTGGTCACACTCAAAGGAGGATCAGATTTGGTCATGATAGTTACCATTATCACCATAAATATTCACTATATCACATTAAATGAGGGGAAAACGGACATGGAGGAAAATGCATATAAATATCTCCACATGTACCAATGAAAGGTGAATAAGAATTTATTTGAATCTCTTAGCTATTCAATTACTATTCTCGTACTTAAATTTCTCGAATACAGTAAGGAAAAAATCATTTTACATTTTGGTGCTCTTATTGAGAGTGAGAATCAAGCTCAAGGTTCTCCTTTCCCTTTACTTTCCAAACACGATATTTCCCCATCTCATGAGAGTCGATCCATCAATTACTGGGAGTTTCAAACTGTATAAAATTCAGCATGCATCAAATGTCAAGCTCTACATTTTGTTGCAAGCATACATAATTGAATTGACGAACGTAGATGAAAAAATTTAGCATGGAGATTTCGAATCAGGTGATGGTTGTAACTGAAAGTATGCAGCTTGCAAAAGAACAAAAAAATAGCTTGAGAAAAGATCAAAATGGGGCATCAAATCTGTACCTCCACGAAATAATATGGAATGGTAAACTCGTTTCTTATATAATCACTTAAAATTTCTATTGGCATATGTTTGCTTTTCTTGTTAGCAGATATTATTATACAAGAAGGAGAACAATAGAGATGAGAAGAACCAAAAATTGAGTACGAGAGACAATGGAACAAGAGGCAAAAAGCGAGGAAAGACATATGGGATGCCACAGACCTGTTGGAAAATATTGAGAAATTAAATAGGAAAAGTAAGGATTTTTGAGTATTCTACAGTAATTGTGGGAAAAAATAATTAAAATACGGTACTTTTGAAATTAATTCCAAAAGTAAGGTAGTTTAGGACACCTAGGACGAAGACATTCTTTGCAAAAGACGATTCATGGTGCGTGGCCCAAATATGGGCCACGTAAAAGGCATTTTTACAAAAGACGCCTTCCACATTTTTCTTTAATACCCTCAACCAAAAGTAGAAGCTTATCTCACAGCCTACGAAGAAGAAGACAGCCCCTCAGCCCGCGAACAAGCCTCTCAAATTACTAGCAAGAACTCCTCAAACTCTAGGTATATTTCTAACTCATTTGATCTCTTAAATTTGTTCTTCAAAATCTTGAAATTATTCACTTTTTTATGAATGTTGTATGGATGTATGTCATCAATTTTATAATATCTCTCTTTAATCTCTTTCAAACCCTAGATTTTCATGTGTTTTGGGTTCTTGAAATCATGAAATTATTCATTTTTAGATGTGATTTCTCATTTATGTGATGTTTAAACTCTTAATTTGTAAGATTTTATTTATGAATGGGTTGATATATTATGAAATTGTAGTTATTAACTTTGAATTTGTAGATTAATTTATAGAATTTCCAGATCTAGTTCTGAAATTGTTGTACATTGTTTAGTAGGTTGACAAATGGGAGAAAGACATATGGTAGTTTTTTGTTACATGAATGGTGATGTCATAATTAGTGGAAATAGAGTTTGTTATGATCAACTTTCAATGAGGGGAATTGTAATTCATAAGAAGATTATTTTTAACGAGCTATATAATACTTTATGTGAAGCCTTGTCAATTACCGTTTACATTGGAACTTGGACATAGTTTATCGTTACCCACTTACTCTTGGTGTTGAATCATTCAACTATGTGAAATTTCTGATACAGAATGATAATGATACTTATGTGATGTTTACTATTGTGCTTCAAATTCCTCCACCAAATACAATTGAGTTATATTTAACCAAAAATGCTAGAGATGTAGGAGGTCCTAACATAAACTTGTATAGTGACAATATGTGTGGTGGAGTTGAGGTACACGATAGTGCAACGATTTCTTCTCCATTCCATGACAATGACATGTATCCTACAGTGCAAGAAAATATAGCTAGTAGTAGTTATTTGTCACATAAAGATGCAGATGCTCATGACGTTCATGTGAATCCATCTAGCCCTCCACGTAGTTTCTTCTTGGTAGAGTTTATAGAGATAAATGCTTGTAATGTTATTGATGAAGATATGGCCAAGTTGAAGAGGATGATGTTGTGAACCCCTCGATTGAAATATTCCAACATGAACCCTCTTCACCATTCCTTACTCAGTTGGATTGGGATGCCGTAAATGCAAAGCTAGATCAAATACTCATCCAACATACTGAGATATGGAATGAAACAAATAAATTATACAAAGGTTTACGTTTTGAAAGTAAGACAGACCTCAAGTATGCTTTAAAAATATACCCGATACTCTGATATCAACATTTTAGTGTGGTAGAGTCATTGCCAAACCTTTGGGTTATAAAATGCAAGAAGTTTAATGAAGGTTGTCAATGGAAAGTGCGTGCGTGTTGTCGAAAATCACATAATATGTTTGAAATAACTGAATACACCAGACCTCACACATGTGTTTATCCAAGATTATCACAAGATCATTCACAGTTGGACTCAACATTGATTGCACGAGAGTTGCAGGGTGTCATGAAACGAGATCCAACTACATCTATTGCAACACTTCATCTGATGGTGAAAAAAAATTAGATACGATGTACATTATAGAAAGGTATGAGAAGCTAAACGAAAAGCAATTGTTAAAGTGTTTGGTGATTGTGATCAATCTTACCAACAACTACCAATATTGTTGAATATGCTTGTGAAGTCGAATCCCAGGACTGTAGTTCAATGGAAATCATATAACATCGGTGAATTAGGTAATGTGATATTCAGATATGTGTTCAGGTCCTTTGCTGCTGCTATAAAAGGATTCAAATATTGTAAATCAGTCATTCAAATTGATGGCACATTCTTATATGGCAAGTATAAGCATAAGTTATTGACTACCACATCGGTTGATTCAAATGGACATATTTTTCCAATTGCTTATGCTATAGTTGATGAGGAAACCATAGATAGTTGGTCATGGTTTTTGTATTGCTTGAGACGTTACGTTACGCAGAGGGAGGGACTTGTGTTAATATCTGACTGACATGCTGGTATAAAAGCTACAACACATAATCAGCAACTTGGGTGGTCAGAACCATTAGGCCATCATCGATATTGTTTGAGGCATGTTGCGAGTAACTTTAATGACAAATACAAGAACAAGGCTCTAAAAAATTTAGTATTTAGAGCAGGAATGCAATATCAGCAAAGAAAGTTTGAACTCTGCATGGATGAAATGAAGAAAATAAACCGTCGTTGTGTGCACTTCTTTGATAATATTGAAAAGAAAAAATGGATTCTAGCATTCGATGATGGATACTGATATGGTTGGATGACAACAAACATTGCAGAGAGTTCCACACATGTTCTTGAAGTGTATCAATTTGCATTAGGTAGATAAACTCCAGATCAGGTAATACAATGCTTTTTACTTATAACATAGGTAATACTCGGGTTTTGTCATATTATTTATAATATGGTTTTTATAGGTTATATGGAAATCTTATAATGATATTATCCATACACTTCCTGAATACTGCATCATGCACGGAGATATATGCGGTTTGTCTCTCCCCCCCATTCACAGTTGGACTCAATATTGATTGCACGAGAGTTGCAGGGTGTCATGAAACGGGATCCAACTACATCTATTGCAACACTTCATCTGATGGTGAAAAATTTTTGGATACGATGTGCATTATAGATTGGTATGGGAAGCTAAACGAAAAGTAATTGTTAAAGTGTTTGGTGATTGTGATCAATCTTACCAACAACTACCAATATTGTTGAATATGCTTGTGAAGTCGAATCCCAGGACTGTAGTTTAATGGAAATCACATAACATCGGTGAACTAGGTAATGTGATATTCAGATATGTGTTCAGGTCTTTTGCTGCTGCTATAGAATGATTCAAATATTGTAAACCAGTCATTCAAATTGATGGCACATTCTTATATGGCAAGTATAAGCATAAGTTGTTGATTGCCACATCGGTTGATTCAAATGGACGTATTTTTCCAATTGCTTATGCTATAGTTGATGAGGAAACCATAGATAGTTGGTCATGGTTTTTGTATTGCTTGAGGCATTACGTTACGCAGAGGGAGGGACTTGTGTTAATATCTGACTGACATGCTAGTATAAAAGCTGCAACACATAATCAGCAAATTGGGTGGTCAGAACCATTAGGCCATCATTGATATTGTTTGAGGCATTTTGCGAGTAACTTTAATGACAAATACAAGAACAAGGCTCTAAAAAATTTAGTATTTAGAGCGGGAATGCAACATCAGCAAAGAAAGTTTGAACTCTGCATGGATGAAATGAAGAAAATAAACAGTCGGTGTGTGCACTTCTTTGATAATATTGAAAAAAAAATTGACTCTAGCATTCGATGATGGATACTGATATGGTTGGATGACAACAAACATTGCAGAGAGTTCCACACATGTTCTTGAAGTGTATCAATTTACATTAGGTAGACAAACTCCAGATCAGGTAATACAATGCTTTTTACTTATAACATAGGTAATACTCGAGTTTTGTCATATTATTTATAATATGGTTTTTATAGGTTATATGGAAACCTTATAATGATATTATCCATACACTTCCTGAATACTGCATCATGCATGGAGATATATGACGGTTTGTCTCTCCCCTCATTTGCTTTCATATAGTGGAATGGCATCAACCGGATCATGTTCTAAGACAATTGAGTATGATTCAACGTGTGCCCGAGCCATGTGATACCGAAAGACGGTTGCATGACATAGACTTAAGGGGGAGAAATGAACTAAATTGGGGCATCCAACATCAGGCAAATATTGAGAGATGGGATACGCGTAGGACACACATTGCTGAGGGGCACGTGGATGAACATGGATATGACAGCTCATACATGTTATGGTATCAGAGAATCACAAGGCGATACATAACTCAATAGCGAGCGTTATATGATTTAATGGTAATTTTTTTATTAATTTATGTAATTAATGAGGCTTGTATGGTCATTTAATAAGTAACTTATATAATGCCTTTTTATCTATGCAGACGGAGAGTCTGGACAATATTAATAATGTGATACTTGATGATACTGAGCTGTCTTGGATAATGCCTCGAATCCGTAATGTGTGTGAGAAAGCCACACAAGCAATAAGATAAACGAATGCGGCTTATCAAGCTCCTTTATCCTGAAGGCATGGAGTGCACAACTTATCTCAAAGAAGTCAACAAGAATCACACATACCTCGAGATGAACCATTTATGTCTCAATAAGAGTCATACACGCCGCCGACCTTTTATACATTTGGAGGTGAGTTAGTGACTCAACTTGGTTCTATTTCCGAACTATTTCATCAACCTCAACGGCGTAGAGGAGGACGAGCTAGTGCTCCTGGAGGAGGAGGTAGAAGACGTGCCAGAAACTCGCCTATTTTGGATGAAGACCCACATATTGTGCAGGAACCCGCTGCTTATTGTAGAGGAAGAAAGTGTAGCAACAGCTATTATGGAGGAAAGCCCATGATCACAAGTAACTCAACTACAAACATATGAAAGACACCCAAGAAGAATGAGAAGATGACCATCATGTGGAACATGATTGATTTATATTTTTGTATTTGGATTTTTGTAGAATAATATAAACTGTAAAGTCATAAAATTTGTTAAAAATGTATGTTGTTTCATTGAGAATGTGTGATAAAGTTATAAAATTTTCTGCAGAACGGATAATTTTTGTATGCAGGATTGTGTTATAGGTGTGTTGATGATTTTTGTAAGGTGGGAGCATCTGCACTGAAGGCGTTTTTTTGTAAAGACGCATTTTGCCAACTTGAAGTCGTCTTTACAAAAGACGTCTTCCGATATGGCCATTTCTACCGTAGTTTTTGAATTGGTTTCAAAATTAAATTATTTTCAGAATTTATTTTAAAAATCACATTAAAGCCAGAAATACCCTGAAAAGTAGTGTGTGAATGAAAGTGTGAAATTTAGTGTGGAAAGTCCTACATGGAAAAGATGAAAGAAAGTTGTAGGGTTTATAAACCTAACAAAACTCCCTTGGGGCACCCCAAGGGGCAGCCCACATTTTATGGGAAAGTGAGGACTTAGATGGCACATTGTCCTCTCCACACACACGCCACCACCGTCTGTCTGATCAGCCCAGTCCGGTCCGGTCCAAATGAAAGATTAATATTTTGTTGAAAATTTATCTTAATTCCCTTGGAGAGCAAGACTTTGAATCTGTCAAATATAGTTTAGCTCCAACATTCATGTGCTTTGAATTTGTCAAAATAGTAAGCCTCAACGATCACAATCTCCCTACTTTGTGCAACCTTTCATCTGCATCATATCTGCACGTTCTTCAAATGCATTGCTTGCAGTTCAAGCAGTCCCCCTCTATAAATAGAGGTGCTGGACACAATTCTAAAAAACAACATCAACACACTGCTTTCGTTGCTATTACACTGCCATTTTTATTTTTAAGTTTGACAAAGAGAAAATATTGTGAGTCCTACTAGAGATTGAGAGACTGGTTGTTGTTCTTGTTCTGAGATTGTTGTCATGCAGAGATAATTATCATAGTCTCCAAGCATCGTGTAGAGGACGAATACTATCTTTTGGACATTGCATTCGTGCAATCCTTAATCTTCTTTCTTCATCGTTCATAATTTATTTTTAGTTATTTTTGTTATTATTATTTTCCTTTAAAATTGTTCGTCGTTCATTTCTTTGTAATCGTTTGTCATTAGTATTAATTTTTTTGTAATTGTTCGCTATCTGAATTTTCATTTGTAATCATTCTTACTATTAATTTTTGTTTATGCAAAATTCATGCCCCATCTCCACCAACAATCTAAAGACAATATCCATGGAGAAAACCTCTGCAATCAAAACCGTTCATGCTGAGAAGCCAGACAAATTCAAAGGTGAAGATTTTAAGCGTTGGCAACAAAAAAATGTTATTCTTTCTCATAACCCTGAACCTTACACATCTGCTGAAGGAGGATTGCCCTGTCACACCAAAGGAGAAACAAACCAAGGAGACTGAGTATGTGAAGGAAGCATGGATGCACTCTGATTTACTCTACCACAATTATATTCTTAACGGTCTTGTAGAGACCCTCTATAATGTCTACTCGTCGTTAAGGATAGCCAAAGAATTGTGGCAAGCCCTGGAAAAGATGTACAAGATTGAGGATGCTTGGATGAAGAAGTTCATCATTGGGAAGTTTCTAAAGCGTGAAATGGATGACAAAAATACTGTCGTAAACCAAGTGGAGGAGTTAAAAATTATCAACAACAATTTGAAGATCGAAGGAATGATCATTAACGAGTCATTTCAAGTTGCTGCAATTATCAAGAAGGTATCGCTGTCGTGAAAGGAATTCAAAAGTTATCTTAAACACAAGCGTAAGGAGCTGAGTATGGAGGATCTGATCGTGAGGCTGAGGATTGAGGAAAATAACCGTAAGAATGATAAAAAGCCAGCGTGGGTGACCTATGGGATGAAAGAGAACATGGTAGAAGGTGAAAAATCCAACCAACCAAGCAAGAAAAGGAAGCCACCGCCGAGCTATGCTCAGAAAGGCAATTATGAAAATGCATTAAGGGCAGTTGCTGGATGTACGGTAAAGGCGGACACAGAGTAAATGAATGCCATCACAAAAAGGACTAGAATAATGGTAATCACCCCAAGAATAGCAATAAAGGGAACCATGCAAATATGATGGTCATCGACGAGCTATGTGCTATGGCTTCTGACATATGTATGGTCATTGAAACCAAGGATTGGTGGGTTAACAGTAGTGTGACGAATCACGTGTGCATCGACAAGTCTGTATTCTCTATATGGGGAACGCCTTAGAGGCTGGTGTAAAAGGAAAAGGAAAGGCTGTGCTGAAGTTCACCTCTAGGAAACAACTCGCTCTCCTCGACGTTCTCCACGTGCCTGAAATTCATAGGAATTTGGTTTCAGGATCTCTTTTATGTAAGAGTGGATTTAAACTTATGTCTGATGCTGGAAAGTTTATTCTAAGTAAGGGAGGGATGTTTGTTCGGAAGGGTTATACTTTTGTTGGTGTCTTTAAGCTTAATGTATCTGTTGTAATTTCTGCTACTAATAATGAAAATTTTGCAATTTCTGTTTATATCGTTGAGTTATCTAATATTTGACATACTAGACTAGGACATGTTAATTTTTTATTTTGATCCATGCAACGTATGATTAGTTTAGAACTTCTGCCTAGATTTAACTTAGAAAAAGAAAATAAAAGTGAAATCTGCGTAGAATCTAAATTTACAAATAAATCGTTTAAATCTGTAGAAAGAACAAATGCATTACTTGATTTGATACATAGTGATTTATGTGATCTGAAATTAACACCTAGTATGGGAGGTTGAAAATATTTTGTTATGTTTATTGATGATTTCAATAACTATTGCTATATATATTTGCTTCATTCAAAAGACGAGACTTTGGATATGTTTAAGACATACAAGTCTCAAACTGAAAATCTGCTTGGTAAGAAGATCAAGGTGCTTGGATTTGACTGAGGTGGAGAATACAACTCCATGATGCTATCTGAAGCTCAGCATGGAATAGTGCATCAGACTACTACACCTTACACGCCTCAACAGAATGGGGTGGCTGAAAGGAAAATAGAACTCTGAAAGATATGGTGAACCGTATGTTAAACAGTTTGGACTACCTCATAATTTGTGGAGGGAGGTCTTGCTTACGGCTAACACCATACTGAACAAGATTCCTCATAAGAAGACTAACAAGTCCCCTTATGAAACATGGAAATGGAAGTTGTCTTCCTATAAAATCCTAAAAGTGTGGGGGTGTCTTGCAAAGGTACATGTACTGTTGCCAAAGAGAGTCAAGTTTGGACCTAAGACTGTAGACTGTGTTTTCATTGGATATGCATGTAATAGTGTTGCATATAGATTTTTGGTGATTAAGTCAGAAATTTCTGACATAAGTACCAATACTATAATGCAGTCTATTAATGCTGAATTCTTTGAGAATATGTTTTCATTTAAGGAAGGAAGACACAGTCAAATTGCCAAACGAGGTTTAGAAGAAAGTTCTTTTAGAGCTCGGATTACTGAAGAATTTGAACTTGAGCCTAAAAAAAGTAACGAACTAAAATGAGTACCTCATTTGGTCTAGAGTTTCAATCATACTTGACGGAAGCCGAACATCAAACTTATAAGGAGGCAATGTCCAACCCTGAGGCACCCTTTGGGAAGGAAGTAGTTGATAATGAGATCGATTCTATTATGCAAAATAACACATGGATGTTGATTGATCTCCCTCCTGGGAATGAACCAATATGCTATAAATGGATATTCAAAAGAAAGTTGAAAGTTGATTGTACTATTGAAAAGTACAAAGTTTGGTTGGTAGCTAAGAGATACCGACAAAAGGAAGGTATAGACTCTTTTATACCTATTCTCCAGTGACGAGAATCACATCTATCAGAATGTTGATTGCGCTTGCTTCTTTACATATAACTTGGAAATTCACCAAATGGATTTAAATACTGATTTCTTAAATGGAGAATTAGACGAAGAAATCTATATGGAACAGCCTCAAGGGTTCGTGGTTAAATGCCAAGAACAAAAGGTCGGTAAACTTGTTAAATCCCTTAACAGGTTAAAACAAGCGCCAAAGTAATGACATGAGAGTTTGATTACACTCTGTTATCTAATGGCTTTAAGATAAATGAGTGCGATAAATGTGTCTATGTTAAGGGTATTAGTGATCAATTTGTCATAGTATGGTTATATGTAGATGACATGCTCATATTGGGAACACATAAGGATATAATATCTTCTACGAAGAGGATGTTGAGTTCAAATTTTGACCTGAAAGACTTAGGTCTAGCAGATGTCATTCTTAGAATTCAAGTAAAGTTAACTAAAGATAAATATATCCTTTCTCAATCCCATTATGTAGAAAAGATCCAAAAGAGGTTCGGACAATTGAAAGCAAACCAGCAGTAATTCCTTTCGACCCAAATTGTAAGTTGAGGAAGAATGATAGAGTTTGAGTATCTCAATTGAAGTACTCACAAGTAATTGGTAGCCTAATATATATCATGAATTGTACTAGGCTTGATATAGCCTATTCAGTCGGAATACTTGCAAGATATACAAGTAATCCAGGGCGTGATTACTGGAGTGCATTGGTTAGTAACATAAGGTGCTTAAAGCTCACTATGAACTGCGGATTGCACTACTTAAACTATCCACCTCTAATAGAAGGATTTAGTTATGCTAACTGAATTTCTGATGGTTTAGAAACTAAATCTACTAGTGGGTATGTTTTTACCTGTAGGTGATGGAGCTATCTCTTGGAGTTATACTAAGCAGACATGTATAGCTCGTTCAACTATGGAATCAGAATTCATAGCTTTGGACAAGGCTTGCGAAGAAGTAGAATGACTCAGAAATTTTCCAGAAGATATACCAGTATGGTCATAACATGTGTCGGCAATATATGTTCATGTGACAATATGGCTGTGACATTTAGAGCGAAACATATTGTGTATAATGGCAAGTCTAGACATATTAGACGAAAACATAATACCATTAAGCAATTGCTCTTTAACGGGGTGATTTTCTTAGACTTTATAAAGTCAAAAGAGAATCATGCCGATCCTTTGACAAAAGGTTTGTCAAGGGAGCTAATAAAATAAACATCGTGGTAATGCCTATTTAATGAATCATTCAGATGTGGTAACCTAACCTAATTGACCAGAGATCCCAATATCTAAGTTCAATAGGCAAACTGGCAGGAATGATTCATGTTGACACATTGAGAAATCTATGGTTTCTTCCTATTCCTATGAAGTAAAGATAGTGTGTTGTTTGTCGACGTAAAATGGTATACGTAAGTATTTAATGACATTTATATCTTGTTTGCAAGAGGAGCAGTGAAAAAATACTTTTAATCTTTGTCACTTATATGAGAGTAGAAGTGGGGTCATTTCTATGAGAGGTCTCAATGGCTTAACCTCTCTAAAGCTCTCATGAACACGAGATCTGTTCAGGACCAAAATGAACAAAACGTATGAACTCTAATGTATTAAGAGAAGATATGTGTGAAATTTGTTGTCTCAGTTTATTTTAGAGGAGTTCAATTCAAGAACGTAGTTCACTATTTTTCAGAATAAATTCGATGAATTCTCACTACGGAATGTACTAGCCCAAAATATATTTATCCTTATGCATTTCTCATATATTTCTCTCTCCTATTGTTGTTGTCTAGCTAGGACACATTTTATTCATGTGGGGAATTATTGAAAAGATTGAGAAATTAAAAAGGAAAAGTGATGTGTGGATAAAAGTGTGAAAGTTAGTGTGGGAAGTTGTCCCACATGGAAAAGATGAAAGAAAGTTGTGGAGTTTATAAACCCAACACAAGTCCTTTTGGGTAAGCCCCAAGGGGCACCCCACATTTTTTCGGGAAGGGAGGACTTAGGTGGCACATGGAACTCCTCACACACGCGCGCGCACCGCTGCTGTCCGTCCGATCGGCATGACCTAACCTAGCCTGACTCGGTCCGGTCCGGTCCAAAGATTACGTTTTTGTAAAAAAAATTATCTTATTTTCCTTGAAAAGCAAGACTTTGAATCTGTCAAAGGCTGTTTAGCTCCAACGTTCATGTGCTTTGAATTTGTCAAAGCAGTAAGCTTTAAGGAGAACAATCTATCCACATCGTGCAACCTCTTATCTACATCCTATCTGCACGTTCTTGAACTGCATTGCTTGCGCTTCAAGCAATCCCCCTCTATAAATAGAGGTGTTGGACACAATTTTAAAAAACATCATCAAAACACTGCTTTCGTTGATATCACACTACCATTTTCATTTTTCAGTTTGAAAGAGAGAAAATATTGTGAGTTCTGTTAGAGATTGAGAGACTGGTTGTTGTTCTTGATCTGAGATTGTTGTATCATGCAGAGACAATCGTTGTAGTCTCCAAGCATTATGTGGAAGATGAATATTGTCTTTAGGACATTGCATTTATGCAATCCTCAATCTATTTTCTTCATCGTTCATCATTTATTTTTAGTTATTTTCATTATTATCATTTTCCGTTGTAATCGTTCCTCGTTCATTTCTTTGTAATTTTTTGTCATTATTTTTTGTTGTAATTATTCGTTGTTTGAATTTTCAATTATAATCATTCTCAGTATTAATTTTGGTTTATGCAAAATCCATTCTCCATATTCACCAACAAAAGCATCCTAGATTTGTTCTCTCTCTAATCTCTAACTTCTATGACTCTTTCAACATGAAAGTCTCTCTTATCTCAAACTTACTTTGACTCATTCAATATGGAAGTAAAAAAGAAAAGAACAATAATTCACCATTACCACAAATATTTTATTATTGCATTAGTGAATTATATATATTAACCCCACTTATTTAGGTGCGACCATGTTAGACACCATTATCTAGAATTTTTAGGTAAAAAATACCCATTGTCATGTGGACAAGGGGGACCTACCTAAGGGATCACGAAAGAGGTAGAAAAGCGGAAACGTGTTACAAGGATGAAGTCACGAGGCACCCATAAACAAATGATCAACAACTTAAGAATCGGACCGGGACCTCAAGAATGGGGATCATCATCTTAAGGACAGGAAAAACTGACTAGTTAATGGGAACTGGCGGATGGAGGATCCATGCCTTCAAGAACGGGAAAGACTAAGGGGACCCACTCCTGCGAAAAAAGGTTGTCGAGACTCGAAGAACTGCCATGAATGGGTAAAACACTTGCTAAATTATGCAAGAGCGGGAAGAGAAGGACAAAAGGGATCAGGAATGACAATTAAGTGACATGATTGATTAGGTAGCTAAATGACTCGGACGAGACAAAATAGCAGGCCACCAAGTGGCTACGACTGACTGGAAAGAACCATAAGAAATCACCAAGTGATTATGACTGATTGGTGGCTTAGTGAGACAGATATAAATAACAAACAAGGAAGAGAAGGAGGACCATACTTAGCAGGAACATCTCCCCCTTTTTTTATTATTGCTCTAATCAATTTATGTAAATTAGGAAACCTATATAAGGCCATTGTACTAAGTGAAACAGGGACATTGAAAACAACTCAAACATATATAACTCAGAGCATTTACTCCTTACAACCTCTTGTTCCTAAACTCTCTCTCTCTCATTAATACATATATAAGTCTACCCTTATCAATACTTTTCCCTGTAATCCTTGATTAGCGGAAAAAACCATTTATATGTTGTTACGATTATTCTATAGTACAAGTATACACTATCGTCGTTAGTAATATTTTTTTTTATAAAAATAGAGTATCGTCCGCATGATTGATTGATATTATTAATAATTGAAATTAACTAAACCTTAATTCTAATTGAGAATGACGAAAATTTGAGATTTTTAACTAAACTAAAATGATAAAGATAAAATTTCAATAGTTAAAAGCTCTAGGGTTTTTGATTTCACCAAACCAAACATGCTCTAAATTTTGATTCTCAATCAATTAAAGTTTATTCAGAACATTGATAGCAGATTTCTCTAATATAATTATCAATCTTTCTTAAGCATCAATAATAATTAATCAAAAATACGAATCATACATCTCTATCAAGATTCATTATAATGAAACTCAATAAGCACAAGAAATTATAGTTGCTACACTAGATTCATAATTATCTCTAACTTATGAAATTCTAATGGTGTTATAAACAAAAAGCAAATTCAATCGTCACTTCTCATTCTTAGAATTAAATCCAAAATCATGCAATAGTTGGCCAGACAATCACAATAAGCATTAAGAACGGATTATAACACTCAATAATACTGAATAAACATCGATTAAATTAAAAATCAAAATTTATTAACAATCATGGTTTGGCTACGTCGTAGCTCTAGATAAGAAATTTAGAACATACTAGAATAAGAAGATATCCTAATAACATTCATGAACATGGAGGAAAAGAGAAGAAAAAACTGAATTTGAGGATGAATTGAAGTTGAGATCCGTCTCCCGGTTGGATTCATCTTCGTTTCCTCTCCCAAAAGCTTTCTCATTTGCCTCCCACGTCCAAAAAGTCCACAAAGGACCTAAAATATTCTCGTTATACACTAGGGTTCAATAAGGATAAATTATGAGAGAAAATGTGAAAAATGTTATCACGCCATAATCACGGCGTTGGCATTCTGTCTGCCTATACATCGTGAGATAATATTTTAATCGATGTTTATTGAACGCTGGAAAGTCAGCGCCGCGGCGCTGGCGTTCTGTACTGCCAGCGTCGCAACGCTGGCCCTCCTACCCAGTTAGTCCTTTTTGTGATTTTTTTGAATTTTTGACTTCCAAATCAATCCAAATGCAATTGAATATCAAACCTACAAGATAGAAACAAAAATATACATAAATCAATCAATAAATCTAAAAGAATTAACAAAACTAAGGTTAAGAATATCTAAAATATGAGTGTAAAATACACTCATCACATGTGCTAAAATAACGACATGTGGTCCTCTCTAATAGAAAAAAATAGATTGAATTGATGACTGAGTTTGTTCATACTTTGACAATATCTGTGCCTCTAACAATTGATCTTCAATAATGGCAAATCATGAATCGCTTACAACATAAAGCATATAACGTCTCTCAGAGACGGGAACTCGAACCTGTCAGTGATTTTTTCTCCTTATTCGATTAATCAAAATAGCCACAATAGAACTTGCCTGTGATTTTTCCCCTTATTTAGTTAATCAAAACAACGACAAGCTATTCATTGATGAACAGGCAACACAGCTGCGCTAGCCCTTCCCTTGAACATAAAAAGCATAGCCGCTTACTTGGTCAGACTTGAATGGATATGAGTAGGTCAAAACAAAAAATTAACATAACTTAACTAAACGAGGACATATCTCTAAAAGGCAAACATTAAGCAGCGGTTAATGGAAAATTAAGAATCAAAGGCAAGAAACAGTGAACGAAGAGTGGCATAAGGAAGCCCCATGAAAAAAGACCGAAAATGGAAATATTTGAAAAACAAAAGCGGCATTGATCCACCTTTCAAACAAGAGCGCGTATGGAATATAAGTCATTCCATTTCTAGACAAAACAGAGAGTCGCCCTTAGAGTAATCTCATGTAATCTATTGATAAAATCAATTCATGTAATTCTGTACTCTAATTATTGATTCGTAAATTAGAACTAGTCAAAATTACTGTTTTACCCTTCTGATTACCTCTTGATCCTTAAATACCATTAATTTACTAGACAACGATCAATTTATAATCGTATTATAACTTTTAGTTCAATAACCATTCAGTTCCAAAATTAACACTTAAGGGAATAAATATACGATCTTTTAGAAAAACTTAGATTCCAAATCTTATGAGATCATGTTCCCAGCCATCCATATTACTGAAACTCCAAAATAAAAGTCACAAGCATGTTTTACATACAAACCTTAACGTGAATAAAAAAATGCAGTAGACATGTATAGGAAGGAGTTCATGACTACTCATGATTTAGACTGATCTATATATGATCATCTGATTGATGTGTATTAAATTTTTAAGTTAATAAATATATTAATTCACATCGCTCGTGTCCTATATAATCTAATTATATAAAGTATATTTACTAAGATGTCTATCCACATCAGCAATTCGGATCTAAATCACATGCATTCAAAATGTATAGCGAGCCGTACTAGCAACGATTCATTAAAGATTTCATACTTTAATATGTGGTGAACTATTTTATTCATCATCAATGATTTTATTCCTCTCGTACTAATACAAGATCATAGTCTCATTAATAAATATGAAATTTTTAGATATTTATACAAATTATTCAAAAACAATTCAGAAAAGATAATGTTAAGAAAAATGTATTTTTATTAATTTCAAATTAAAATGTATTTACACATACTTTGAGGGATTTTCATACCTAGAATATAGCTCACTACTCCAAATCTCTCATTTAGAATTTCTCAGCTAACCACTTCTTTACCTTTAATAAAATTTACACATCATTCTCAATGAGTGGAATATCGTCTACGTAAAGAATTAAGAAAATCACTTTCTTATATTTGATGTATTTATAAACACAAGTTTCGTCAATATTTTACTCGAAGCCATATGATTTAATAGTTTCATACAATGTAAGATTCCAAGATCTCAGTGCTTGCTTTAATCCATAAATAGATTTAAGTAACTTACATACTTTCTGATCCTGCCCCTTTTTCCCGAAACATTCTGGTTGTATCATATAATACTTTTTCAAGAGCCATTTCAGAAAGACTGTCTTGAGATCTATTTGCCATAAGTCATAATCTAGACTAGTGGCTATGGATAAAAGAATCTGAATGGATTTTAGCATGGCAACGGGAGAGAATGTCTCTTCGTAATCAACTTCTTCTCTTTGAGTATATGAAAGTCTCTACTTTCCCATCTGTATCTCTTTTCTTCTTGAAGATACATTTATATTCAATGGGCATGAATTCTTCAGGTGGATCTACAAGTTCCCTGATAGAATTGGAATATATCGATTCCATTTATTGGCTCATGACATCTTGTCATTTCTCATTTTTAGGATCATCCATTGCCTCTTTAAAGGTTAATGTATCGTCTTTATCAGTGTCTGACACTAGCACATGTGCCTCGAGTTCATAGTGAATAGGTTTTATTACAACCCATCCCACTAAGACGTTGCACGGGGGTTTCCTGAACAAGAACAATGGTTTCTGTTGTTTGTAGTTTATCAGTTAATGATGAAGATGGTCTGATATCATCAGATGCTAGTTCTTCGAGAACTACTTTACTCCGTACCATATAGTCGTGTTCGAGGAAAGTAGCATTTATCGATACATACACATTTTGATCCTTGTGACTATAAAGTACCCACCTCTTGTTTCTGAAGCATAGCCAACAAAAATACACACGTCAAAACTACGAAAATGATGCAAACTAGGTTTGAAGCCATTTTATAACTCTAAAGGTGTCTTTCTTTCAGACTTGGAAGGAGTTACATTTAAAATGTAAGTTACCTTTTGAAGTGCATATTCTCAGAATGCGAGTGGTAGTGATGAGTAGCTTAACATCGAACTAACCATATCCAATAAGGTTCAACTTCTCCTATTTGAAACACCATTTTGATATGGCATTCCAGATGTCGTGAGTTGGGATAGAATGTCATACTTCAACAGGTAATTCTTGAATTCTAAATTCAAGTATTTACCATCTCGTTCTGATCAAAGTGTTTACAAATATTTACTTAATTGCTTTTCAGCTTCAGCTTTGAAGTCTTTAAACTTTCTAAAAGTTTCAAACTTTCTGTGCATTAAGTAAGTATAACCGTATCTAGAGAAATATCACTTGGTCATTTTACCCTCTAGACAAGATTCACAAACCGGAAGGAGTTTCAACGTTTAGTTCTCTCAAAACATCATGCTTTGTTAATAAGTTTATTCTGTCTAGATTAATATGTCACAACCTAAGATGGCATAGATATGTATCATCTCTTGGGAAATCTTTTGTCGTTTGTTAATTTTTGGATTTGCTACTTTAAATTATTCTGAATTATTTAACTCTTATTCAATTGGTTTATGCATATACAGTCGGTTTGAAACTTTTGCATGACAAATATCGAATCCATTCTTAAAAATAATAAACATATTATTATTAAAAGAAATATCGAAATTTTGTTCATGCACCAAGGATAAAAAATCAAATTTCTAGAGAATCCATGAATAAAATAAATATTGTCCAAAACAAGATAATTATTTTCAAAATTTAAGCGGATTGTCCTCAATGCTTTCGCTGAAAACAGCGCACCACTGCCAACTCTCATTATCACCTTGCCATCAGCAAGCTTCTTTGAAGAATCAAGCATCTGTAAACAAGAACACACATGGTCAGTGGCTCTTGAATCTATAATCCAGTATGACAAATCATATTCCACTAAACAAGCTTCAGGTACAAGTAAATCATCTTTACCTTTCTTTTTCAGCTCGGAGACATACTTCTTACCGTTTCTCTTCCAGCGACCTTCAACTCCACAACGTAAACATTTTTCCTTGGGTTTGTTGTCGTTCTTGTTCTTCTTAGCCTTGGTTGATCTCTTAGATTTCTTTCTTTTCTTATTCTTACTCTTTCCCTTACCATCGTTCTTTTTCCTTTTGTTGCTATTAACAACAGTGGAAGAAGGATTTTGCTCAGTAATATTTGCCTTGCCCTATTTGGCCATACTCTTACTGAGTGACTCAAAAGTATGCAATTCGTTCAAAAATTGGGTCATGTTGAATAACAACTTGTTCATAACATAGTTTGTAGTAAACGCAGAAAAAGTAGGTGTGAGCGATTCAAGTATAATACTGACTTGAGTTCGCTCATCAATGGTAGCCCCATACACTTCTGCCTCGTTCGTTATGTTAATCATGTTCAAAACATATTCACGCACAAAAGTACTTTTCTTCATCTTAGTAGTCATGTAGCTCCTAGTAGTTTCATGACGACTTTGATCATATTGCTACCCAAACATGACATAAAGAGATTTCATAATCTCATAAGCAGTTTTCATGCTTTCATGCTTTGTTCTGAGAACATCATTCACGCTCACAAGCATGTATCAGTTAGCTTTGTTGTTGGATTGAATACAAACATCAAATTTGTCCCTAATGTTTTAGGGGCATTAGCAGCGGGCTCCTCAGGACATTCATCAGTAAGAATAAATTTGTGTTCTCACATATAAGCATCAGATTCAAAGTTGAATTCCACTGAAGTTATCACCATTCAAATTTTTTAGTGCAAGTAAAATAGCAATAGGGTTGCCCATGGTAGACATAATAATAACTGAAAGGAAATAAAAACATACATCATTCAATATAATTGAAATAAATATAAAAAAATTTAGAAAGTAAATGTGATACATGAATGCAATATATCAAACACATAAACTTCACGATTAATAATCCACAAAAAGACAATCCAACAATTCATGTGCCACCTTAGGGTCGGTCATATTAATTTTAAATTGTTTATGAGATATTCTCATCCTTATCAATTAAAACTTAAAATATCTAATATTTTCTCTTTTAATCATAAGGTACCATTTATTTGGTCAAGTCACAATTATCCACTCAAAGCTTAATTGTGATTTTGTGAGTGTAACACATTATTTCAGAATTCATGACTTAATTCAGAAAATATTGCCTTAGGGTCGATCAAGTTTAAAACACATCACTTATCCTATATTCATAAGAAGTCAACCTTCATATTGATACAGTCGAAACCTTACTTAGGGGGATGAAAACAAAGCCGTTTCGAGACCCTCACCATATCTCACGTTGTTGTACTAATCATGAAGACCATATGTCACATTGACATGTCAACCTTCTCTCACTCACTATTTTGCAATGATGTGTTTCTAATTAACTAATCAATTAATTTCAAATTGATTACTAGTTACAATAATCCTATGAATAAATTAATTATTAATCAAATCTAATTGGCCTAATTTCATTTAATCTTCCAAAGAGCCTAAGTCAAATTTTGGTGAACTTAGAATAATTAGCCAATTACATTCATATAACTTTAATAAAACACTTTTAATGAAGTTGGTTATCCTAAAGGCCTAACTAAACATATACCTTTAGAGTTGTGTGACTATCAAGTTTAACTAATTAGAGGTTAGGAGTTTACATGCAATTGATTTCGCAAAGCAATCCATATAAACACAATAGGACAATCCTAATAAATCATCTTTTTATAAATGAGATGCATGATTAAATAAAACGGGGGTTTCATGTATGACATGTGATCGACTAATGCATGATCATGTTATTAATCAAATCAATAAATATTTATTTAAACAAATAAAGAAACAAATGATGAACCGAGTGGCTATGAATATTTCTAAATTTATAACCTTTGAAAGAAGAAAAAAATTACAAAGCAGCCTTCAAGAATATATATTTCCAAAAATGCTCATTCTCCATTAGAGGTCCATCTTCATAATCTTCAAGTTTTGATCAAAATATTTTTAATTAATAAAAACTATTTTTCTAATTAAATAATCCCATTAATTAATTAATTGTAGTACAAAGTCGTTGGAGGGCCATGAACCCATAATTCTAAACTCCAATAAATCATATTATTAATTAAACTATTTAATTAAATAATCTTATTTATTAATTTCATTATTACTCCACTATACATATGAAATTGTACTCTTAATAATTACAAAATATATTTATAGAGTAATCTCGTGTGGTCCATTGATATAATCAATTCATGTAGTTATGTCCTCCAATTATTGGTTCGTTAATTCGAGATGGTCAAAATTACCATTTACCCTTCTACTTATATCTTGATCCTTAAGTACCATTAATTTACTAGTGTATAACCAATTTATAATCATATTATAAATTTGTGCTCAATAACCATTCAGTTACAGAATTAACATTTGAGAGAACTAATATACGATCCGTTAGAAAATGTTGGATGCTAAATCTTGTAAGATCATGTTCTCAGCCATCCACGTCACTGAATCTCCAAAACAAAAATCACTAGCATGTTTTACAAACAAACCTTAACGAGTGAATCAAAAGGTCCAGTAGACATGTATAAGAGTTCATGACTATTCGGGATTTAGACTGATCCACGTATGATCATCTACTTGATGTGTATTAAATCTTTATGATAAATGGTAAGTTAATAAAGATATTAATTCACATTGGTTCTGTCCTATATAATCTAATTATATAAAGTATATTCGCTAAGATGTCTATCCATATCAGTGATCTGGATATAGATCACACGCATTCAAAATGCTCAGCAAACTGTACTAGCAACCATTCATTAAAGATTTCATACTTTAATATATTATAAATTATTTTATTCATCATCTATGATGTTAATCCTATCGTATTAATACAAGATCATAATTTCATTAATGAATATTGAATTCTCTGATATTTTTCTCAATTATTCAATAATAATTGAGAAAAGACAATTATAAGAAAATTTTATTAAATTCAAATTAAAATGTCTTTACATATGCTTTGAGGGCACTATGCCTAACACTTATTGCATAGCGTCTCTTGAAAAAGATTGACCTTATACCAATGGTGGAGCATAATTGTCTCTCCATGCATACAATTTAATATACTCTGTCATGCATATTTCATCGTGCTTTAACATGATCGTAGAAAATTTGCTTATCAAGTTTAGGTCACCTATCTTGAAAGTCTTTATATCTAATCGATGATAGAATGGACTTATTATTGATAGAGTAAATCACGATCATATATAATTGATTTCTTGTTAATATTTTGATATGCGTCAGCCAAAAAGATTTGACCATCAATGGTTTGTGTTAACCTTTTTTTCAAAGTTTGGTGATGAAAATAGAACTTTTATTGAATTCTTATGCATTATCAATACTTCGATGCATCATCATTTTTATTAGCACCTGTAGCATTTTATTTATTGAGATCATGTGTGCAATTTAATACATGTAAAGATCTTGTATTTGACTCAGTCAATTTTATGGCAGAATCGTCTTATCAAGATGACCTCTGATCATGACACAGATTGTGTAAATCAGTCAATTTCAGTAGTTAACTGTATCAAATGAGAAATAGCCATGTGATAAATCATACATCATTAGATACAGGAGTCAGGTTCGTGATGGATTTTACAGATCACGATTTAGAGCTTCCATGATAAAGTTACAGCAATATTCATGCAGGTTGTTTAGAAAAAAGAACATTGTACAGATAGGCCACTTTGTTTCGTTAAACTATTCTGAACGAAGGATCATTCCATGACAAATCATATTCATTGGAAAGATACGTAAGTCAGCTTCCTAGAGAATTTTACGAAGAGTGATTCTGAGCTTCATAGAGAAAATTATGGTAAATCTCACACTAACTACTCACGAACAAATTATACCCAAATTTATGAAAAGATGCGATTTCGAATTGAGCTAAGGAACAAGATTCATATATCTACAACAAAAGCCTTAAACGGTAATACTCATATACTGCATATTAGATAAAAATAATGTTTGTTGGCATGTGCTTTGTGTTGCTATCACAGATCCCAACCTACGGAGAAACGAAAAGGCGGAATACCTACTCACTCTGCAACAAAATAAAATGAATAATGCTTTAGAAAATGATTCGAGAGACAAATAAGCTCATGTCGGTGAAAGTGGTCTAAAAACCAACCCGAAAATGATCCAAACAATTAAAAGAGAGACAACTTAGATAATTTGATGCTCTTATGAGGGTAAAAGTTTGATGCTCTACAGAGGGTAAAATTTGAATGCTCTGTAGTGAACCCAAATCCATAAGAATTGAGCATCTTAATATATACCCGACTTCTTTAAGAGGAAAAAGATGGAGTGCTCTACAGTGAGCCTGAATCCATAAGAATGGAGCGTCTTAATATTGACCCAACTTCTTTAAAAGGAAACGGATGGAGTGGTCTACAGCGAGCCCGAATCCATAAGACTGGAGCCTCTTAATAATATAAACCTAATTTTTAAAAAAGGAAATGGATGAAGGGCTCTACAGTGAGCCCGAATCCATAAAAATGGAATGTCTTAATATATACCCGACTTCTTTAAATGGAATGGAAATAGTGTTGTGAAGCCCAAATCCACAAGAATAAAACATCCGGAAGACGGATATGACTTTTTGAAAGAAAGAGAACGGAGAGCCATAGGCATGAGCACATGTGGAGACACAAGCAAAAGCAGATCCCATTAGAACTTAATTATCTCAGAATCTCTTCCTATTTTAGTTAACATTTACCCATAATCCATTGAAGTAGCACCAATGACAAAAGCACAGGTTCCTTCGACGGCAGGAAAAGTAGTTGACTTGTTGACCTAGATTGAAGCAAAGACGCAATACAGACGGAGGTGGGAACTGCAATATAATAAAGATACACAAGGCCGACCAACTTCTAAAAAATGAAAGATTAAGTTGACTCCACAACTCCCTCACCCACGACCCGTCCTGACCTGTGTCTTACCCGAACCTGACTCTCCAACACTTCTCCGAACCCGGTTCCCCAACCCGTCCCGAACTCATGTCCCCCGACTCGACCCGAACTCATGTCCCCCGACTCGACCCGAACTCCTGACCTCGAGAAAAACACCGCTGAAAGATGTATGTATGTGTAATTTTTAAAAAAGGTAGGGAGAATTTTGGATATGTGAAAAAATTAAAAGAATTTTAAGTTAAAAAACTGCATTAATTTAGTTTAAAGCTTATTAATTTTTTAACTTAAACTCCTGTGTCAAATGATTTTTTAAAAATAAATCATTTATTTATATAAGTTATAGGTCATAATGTACCGCCTAAAAACCAAACCCAAACCAAACCCGAACCAAACCGCTACGTAGCGTAGGCCAAACTCCCGGGTGACTGCCTGCTACCTTCTGCTACTGTGTTTCTGCCTCAGCATAATTGACATCGACTTCGCTTGCTTAAACCCTACTTTTGCTTAAATCTCTATCTTCGACCTCAAGTGTTCTTTTTTCTGTTTCGAATTCAATGGCTATAGATAGAGACAAACTTCAGGAAGAATCTGCAACTAGTCGTTTGTTTAAGATTATTCTTAGTTGGGACTATTTTCGCCTCTTGAAAGATTCTAAGGTACACACACTCTATCTCTCTAGTGCTGATTATTTAATCTTATCTGAATTTGAGTGTTTATTTTGATTTTTTTCGAAGCAGAAAAACAAGGCAATCAGTGAGGATGGAGCACCGTTGGGTTTAAAGCAAGCGAAGCTTACATATGATGACATCGATGACTATATCTCAACTTTTGAACCTCTTCTATTGGAAGAAGTCAAGGCTCAGATTATTCAGAAGCAAGATGACGAAGAAGGTATTGCTTCCCTTTATGCTCTGTTTGCTTCCAAAGTTGCTGAAGCAGAACAATGAAATAAATCTCCCTTTTTAAATCTATCTTAAACTCTATGCTGTTGTCTTGCTTAGAAAATGTAGTTTATTTTATGTATATGGATTATGGACCGAGTTGATGGTTAGCTCTCAATGCTTTTTCTTTCATCAATATCGGGAGAGGATTAGTTATACTATTTCTTAATAATTCCTTTGGGGGACATTTCTCTCTTTGGTCTCTTATATCTGGATTATATATATATTGAGGATCGCAGTAGCAGACTGGAAGTTCAGGGCAGTCATGGAATGCAATGAGGTCGCTGAGTTTCACTTTCCAGAGATAGTGTATCTTCGAAATGATGATGACACAAACGTTGAAGGCAATGACAAAGGTGAATCAATAACACCAAATGACCTATGGCTTCTCTCGAAGGAGAAGGTGAGTGCCGAAGGCTCTTACACTTTATCCATCCAAAATAAAAATATCTGCGGTTTTCTTTTCCTCATTGTTTTTGACAAGCATTTAAACGCAATTTAGAGGATGGATCATAGTTGTTTCTTCCTTTCACGGTGTTCTTTTGAGAGTTATTTGTTTATTTCTTTAGTGAGAAAAAAAATTTACTGTTGGTTTCTTCTTCTCATCAAATATTTTCCATCTTTGTCATTATTTGACACAATTAAAACTGGTATAAATTTCTGGTGAAAGATATAGTTGAGGAAATACTGGAAAGTGATGGGAAAATTGAACCCGGACTGCAAGCTGTGAAGGGAAGGAGGAGTTTATGAAGCTTCACTCTTTCTTATTGCTAAGAACTTGTTAGTAGCTTCAGTGAGAGAGGTAGGGCGGGCAGGAGGTTTCTTATTGCTAAGAACTCATTAATAGATGTAGTGAGGGAGGGAGGAGCTTCACTTTTTGTTGTCGTTAACAATTTGTAGTTTTGTTAATAGTTGTAGTGTCAGGAGGAGACAACTTTCTAAAAACCTGTTACAATTTGCAGTTTCAAGAAAATACGAAATTTCCAACGACCTATGCATTTGCGTTGGTGGAGAGTCGTCAACTAGATAAGCTTAGACTCAGAATGTATTTAGCTGGAGAATTCACTTATACAAATGGAGATGCTCTGATATCTTGCCCAAGGCTGTTAAAAATGCGGTCTCACATTACTTCTTCAAGTAAATCGGGGGTATACATTTACAGTCTAAAGGTGAGAGTTTTTATTTAATAAATTTTGATGTCATGTTACTGTTTTCTCTTTCGGGGACTTTCTAATGCAAACATGGTTCCATATCTTGTTGGGGATTTGATAATGCTGTTATGATAAACGTATTGAAATGCTATTTGGTTACGATTCTTCAATTTGATTTTCTAAACAACTTTTATGATGGTAATAATTATGTCTCAATACAAAGTTCAAGGCCAGTGACCACAAACTCATTTAACAATGTAAAGCACAGGTCAACTTAATTGACAAAAATTAATTGTACGATTAGTGTTTGATTCAATTGAAACGCCTTTGACCTTTGAAATGATGCTCTTTTATGAGAATGCTTAATAGCATAAAAGCAGCTGTAAAAATCTAATATAGATACGGTGAATCCTTTGTAAATCTTCAGTTCTTTCTAATGCGGCTCTTGGTGTATGCCATGTGTTACATAAATTTTCGATGGAGAAAATCTCCAATGACGCGCCTTAATTAATTATCTTGCAGCACTTTCCGATCTATTGGTTAGTTTTATTAACTTAAAATTACTGGTGAGGCATAACTAACCTTACTGATAAGAATAAAAGGGGCTAACTAATTTGGTCCTTGAAATGGTGTAGCATCATTGGGAGAAGTTGTGTGAAGTCATTGTTGATCCAAACTCCGTTGAAACTTTTTTAGATGTTTTAGGTTCTTTCTTCTCTATGGTGATGTTTCAACCTGTTTTAATCTTTCCATCTTCTCTCAATGCGCTGGGGGGGGGGGGGGGG